>CM072674.1:20240212-20250212 GCA_036884735.1 Huso huso | reverse complement strand
ACAAGTTTATGTTTCATAAGGAAGTCTCAGAAATGATGAGTCATTTTGGGGCTCCTGAGTGGCGCATCCGATAAAGGCGCTCTGTGTGGAGTGCAGGATCGCCCTATAGCCTGGACGTCGCCAATTCGAGGTCCAGGCTATTCCCTGCCGACCGTGGACAGGAGCTCCCAGGGGCGACGCACAATTGACAGAGCACCGCCGGAGGGGGCTTGGGTCTGGCGGGCGCCTGCGGGCTTGCCAGTAAGCTGCCCAGAGCCGCATTGTCCTCCGGCGCTGTAGTTCTGAGGTGGCTGCATGGTGGGCCTGCAGTGTGTAAAAAAAGCGGTCGGCTGATGGCACACACTTCAGAGGACAGTGTGTTGTTCTTCTGCCGCCGAGTCAGCGCGGAGGAGGTAGCGGTGGGCTGAGCCTAAAAATAATTGGCTATTCCAAATTGGGGAGAAAATAATAAAAACAATTGGTGACTAATAAAAAAAAAAAAAAAAATGATGAGTCATTCAGGACCAGCAGATTTTCACCGCCAGCTTTCCTCAAGAACTTCAACTAATCATTGTGGATGGTCCAGTGTCATCCTGGCTGTCCATGGCAGCCCTGTCCTTATTGATTCTATGATGGCTGTTGTTTCTAAGTATTAATGAAGTATTACAATCTGTAATTCATATTCATATTCTGTAATTCATATTCACGATTGCTCTCCGGTGCCTGTGAAGAAGATTTGTTGATGCCCTACACTTTCCCAGCTACCCGTCCATTTCAATAGAATACCTACCCATTGATCATGGCGCTTTGCATAATGAACTTAGAATTATAAATGTAGTATTGTAATATGAGATGCCTCTATTTTGATGTCACTCACTGAAATACTTAAAGAATCTTTTCATAACGGGACAAGTAGACGCCGTTGTAATCTGTAGCTGTAGTCAAAAAAAAAAAATAAAAACTTTAGGGAGATCTGCAGTCTATATGGTGTGGCATTGGCAGAAATGAATAATACTTTAGACCTACTGCATAATTTTTCAATACTCAATTCACTGGAGACAGAAACCTGGCATGGGTGGAGGCTCCTTACATTTTTGGTACTCTGCAATTAGTTGCATCCTGTTTGAAAGCTATGAAAGAAAAGAAGTGCCACATTAGCACTGTTTATGAAGTGGAATTGTATGTTGGGAAAATGTATAGTAAAATAAATCTCCTTATTAGAAAGTAAGATTGGTCCACTTCCTTGCTATAATGCAAAATCCTTTAACCCTTGTTTGACCTTTGTTTCTGAAACTATGTAGGTAACCCTTTGGCCATTCTTCTCTTGAAAGAGCTGTTAAATGCCCTCATTAATGAGTGGCCAAGATGTCACATGTGATGAAGAATGTCATTTAGTAAGAGAGGCAAAAGGAATTTGAATTAGGACCAATATACAGTGCCCTTGGCTGTGAGGCATTCATATTTCATTTGAAGCTTTTCTTTATACCAGATGTTTAAGACTAGGGTAGGGAGTGATTTACTTATTAGATTCTGTGACTGTAATTTGAAGCAATTATCTCCAACGAGATTGTGCTTTGTTCATGTACCAATTAGCTGAACCTTGGTCGACTCAAGGGGGAATAAAAATAGAAACGGCCCATAGAAGGGATCTTTGATACAATATGTGCCCAGAACTGAATACCGTCTCCCTCACAAGTATCAAAATCGGTACCCAGGTCTCAGATCTTTTTTGTACGTTGTGCACCCTGTTTATACAAACCAAAACTAAGTACTCAATCTTAAACCATTAATGAGAACACTCCTCTCTATATTAAGGCTGCTATTTTTACATTTTTTCTTTTGTAAAGGTGCATATAACCTGCAGTAAACTCAACTGCACCATTTAAACGATGTCTGGGGCCATGTAAAGAAAAAAAAAATACTGGTATAATAAATGAATATCAGAAAAAACAATACCTTTCAATTGGTCATTTAAGATCATTTCACATTTACACATTACACACTTTTCTATTAAGGTAGAAAAGTAAACACATAAGAAAAAATATATTTGCACACACATGTGCTTCTGTGTTGGGAGTACAGAGCATTCAAAAACCTCATGGCTAATTAACATAAAGCTCAATCTTAAAGAGTAACTGTATTCCAAAAAAATATGTCCCCACTTGTTGCTACAACTGTTTAAATAAGGTACCTCTAATTTTTGTTTTCATTGTTAACATCCTGACAACTTTTTACACTTATAACTTTAAAGTCTGTTTCAAAGCTCTTTTATAAATGGCCACTCTAGTGCACTGGGGTTTGAGATCTGTCCTCTAAATCACTGCAGGAAGAGCGCTGGCTTTTCTGTTCCGTACCACATCATGGATCGTTATTGCTGTATAACCTGTTTGACAATGTGGTTAGTGATCCTAATTCACCATCAGTGCACTAGAACACACACACATATATATATATATATATATATATATATATATATATATATATATATATATACAGACGTGCTCAAATTTGTTGGTACCCTTACAGCTCATTGAAATAATGCTTCATTCCTCCTGAAAAGTGATGAAATTAAAAGCTATTTTATCATGTATACTTGCATACCTTTGGTATGTCATAGAATAAAGCAAAGAAGCTGTGAAAAGAAATGAATTATTGCTTATTCTACAAAGATATTCTAAAATGGCCTGGACACATTTGTTGGTACCCCTTAGAAAAGATAATAAATAGTTGGATTATAGTGATATTTCAAACTAATTAGTTTCTTTAATTAGTATCACACATGTCTCCAATCTTGTAATCAGTCATTCAGCCTATTTAAATGGAGAAAAGTAGTCACTGTGCTGTTTGGTATCATTGTGTGCACCACACTGAACATGGACCAGAGAAAGCAAAGGAGAGAGTTGTCTGAGGAGATCAGAAAGAAAATAATAGACAAGCATGGTGAAGGTAAAGGCTACAAGACCATCTCCAAGCAGCTTGATGTTCCTGTGACAACAGTTGCAAATATTATTAAGAAGTTTAAGGTCCATGGAACTGTAGCCAACCTCCTGGGCGCGGCCGCAAGAGGAAAAAAATCGACCCCATATTGAACAGAAGGATAGTGCGGTGTAGAAAAAGAACCAAGGATAACTGCCAAAGAGATACAAGCTGAACTCCAAGGTGAAGGTACGTCAGTTTCTGATCGCACCATCCGTCGCTTTTTTGAGCGAAAGTGGGCTCCATGGAAGAAGACCCAGGAGGACACCACTTTTGAAAGAAAAACATAAAAAGCCAGACTGGAATTTGCTAAAATGCATATTGACAAGCCACAATCCTTCTGGGAGAATGTCCTTTGGACAGATGAGTCAAAATTGGAGCTTTTTGGCAAGTCACATCAGCTGTATGTTCACAGATGAAAAAATGAAGCTTTCAAAGAAAAGAACACCATACCTACAGTGAAACATGGAGGAGGCTCGGTTATGTTTTGGGGCTGCTTTGCTGCACCTGGCACAGGGTGCCTTGAATCTGTGCAGGGCACAATGAAATCTCAAGACTATCAAGGCATTCTGGGCGAAAAACGTACTGCCCAGTGTCAGAAAGTTCTGTCTCAGTCGCAGGTCATGGGTCCTCCAACAGGATAATGACCCAAAACACACAGCTAAAAGCACCCAAGAATGGATAAGAACAAAGCATTGGACTATTCTGAAGTGGCCTTCTATGAGTCCTGATCTGAATCCTATCGAACATCTATGGAAAGAGCTGAAACTTGCCGCCTGGAGAAGGCACCCATCAAACCTGAGACAGCTGGAGCAGTTTGCTCAAGAAGAGTGGGCCAAACTACCTGTTAACAGGTGCAGAAGTCTCATTGAGAGCTACAGTACCTGCAAGGTACATATAATGATCCTGCAAGGTTGCACCAATAATCCAATATAGGGGAACAGTGTCTGCAGCAGGGTAAGCGTTCCTACGCATGGGAAGCACGGTCGCAGACCATGCAACTTTGCTCTGCAAAGCACTTCAAAGCACAGACGCATGCAGAAAGTCCCAGTGACAGCCTTTTGTTACAATATATATTATTAGTGATTGTATTAGAGGCTCATATATCATCATTTGATCCTCGACTACCTTTTTTCTATATGGTCTCCTTTTCCAAACATAGATGAAAAAATTATGATTTTAAAATGTTGACTGCATCAGGATACACAACATAAAAGCTTGGCTGTTGAATAATTAACTGGAATGTCATTGAGTAAAACAGAAATATATTGGGGAAAAAGAAATACAGACGTTTCAGCAGTTTAATATTAGTTAATGTTTTTTATTAACATTTATTATCAGTAAACTAAGGGGAGGTATTAACACTGTTGTAGAACAATCTTTTCTGAATTTGCTGTGGGACAAATTAATAAATGAAGTGTTTCTCCACTGCAGTGTCAGCAAATGTTATTACTGTATTTATATAAACCTTTATAGAAACAAAAGAGAAATATTTTCAGTAGAATAAGATTTTGTTCAACAAATCTAAAACAACACAATGATAATACCAGTATTTGATGTTTTTCAGTTCAAATACCTTACACAAAGGATGCAAAAATGCACACCATTTCATCAAAAAACAAGTTCTGTTATATTATACAGCAGAGAAAATGCCTTGAAAAGGGCTCATCTCAGCCAGTTAAAGTATGTTCTGGGTTTCACAGTTTAACCTTGTGAGGAGAGTGACACTGGTAATATATAAGTGCTTGTGCCGTAATACTTTCCTAAAATAATAATTCACTTTGAGAGACTTTGACTATAGTTCAGATTGCCATCACATTATAAAACAGCAATACAAAAATGAACGCCTAAATATTAGAAATGTTCTCGTTAATTCTCCCTATTGTGCAATAATACGTACATAAAAATCCAATCAAATATCATAATATACAAATACAGAATACAAATATGTTCTAAATGTTTTACATGTATGTGTTTAGTCTTTGACCAGGTAATCAACCTGGCAACACCTGAGAAAATAAAGGCAGCTTGTATTGGTTGCCAACAGGCCCTATATACAGTGATTCGAGTGAAAAGACAACCCATTCTTCACAAAAATAATTTATTTTAACACATTTTTCCATTATTCTTATTTTTTATTTTAGCTTTTCTCTTCACATTTTTTAGTAAACAAAAAAGCACAAACAAAATCTCAACGTGTTTCGACAGAGTCTTAATCATGAGTAAACTTAATTTGATACAGAGGAACACCCCTTTTTTTTTTTTTACACTCAATTCTCCACAGGCGATTAATCACCTTTACGTCACAAACCTTCAATTGACAATCAGAACAATCAAAAACTGAAATTAATAAGTAATTAGGTACAGAAATGACAAGAGAAGGCAGAAGACCATACTTTTTATTTTATTTTAAACACTCAATCTGTACGTCAACACAAAACTTTTCATACCACTAAATATTCTTTTACTAAGTTTTTTTTTTTTTTTACTCTGCAACTTGAATAATGAACAGAGGTATATACTGTATACATACAAACATACATGCTACAAAAAATACCCATATTTAAAGTCTTCATTAAGGCCATGTGGTGGAACAGAATTAAAAAAAAAATATCACAAAAGTTTCCCTTCTCAAGAGTTGTTTGTCAGCTGAGCCATCTCTTAAAAGGTGATTAATCACCTGTGGAAAATTGAGTGTATAAAAGGGGTGTTCCTCTGTATCAAATTAAGTCTACTCATGAATAAGACGAACGCTGAGATTTTGTTTGTGCTTTTTTGTTTTCTAAAAAATATTTGAAGAGAAAAGCTCAAATAAAAAATAAGAATAATGGGAACAATTTGTTAAAATTGGTTAAAATTCAGCGCAATAGACAATGCAGCCATGCTCCAGTCACAAAAGCTATCCCTACTATCAACACATTAATATCCATAATTCTATTTATTTAACAGTTGGCATTTAAAAACTTTAGACACGAAGTTGTTACATGTCTTGCATCCCTAAAAAATAAAAAAAATAAACATTTTTAAAATCATTACTGAATTAAACATTTTACCAGCGTTGAAAAATCTATATGTAGCGATCAATTATATATATATATATATATATATATATATATATATATATACACACACACAGTATATATAGCACTGTATTCATCCTATTTTTTCCTTTTCAAGCTCAAGTAAAAAACGTTTGTGTTTTTGCTTTCGTCACTTAGTTTAGGTTTATCAGAGGTACATGAATTAAAACTGTACCTCTAAACCTAAGTGAATTCATGCAAATCATGAAGGATTGCCATACAATTTAACATAATTAAACAAAGCAACGTCTTCCTCTTAACTTAGCAATAACTGAACTATGCAATTTACAGGAATATAAACAAACAACCAATGCATAAAAAAATAAGTTTATTTCAGAGATAGTCTCGTTTAGAAAATCTGGAACCTGGTTGCGGTCTGAAAAGTAACTGGAATCTCTGTACTTGTTCAGATTAGCCTGGCCTAAATTAATCACATTTCAAGACATTAATTTTCAAGATCTCCAATGAGTTTTTGTTTTCTTGGGAAACTACAAAATAATTAATTTACTGAACTGATCTGAGTGGAATGGAACTGCTGATTGAAGAAATTCAGAGACTGACAGATGATAATTATAGTAAAAGGCTGTTTTATGAGATAAGAAACAGGTTTATCCTTTGTGCCAATTGTGCTGCACTGTGTGTTGGTTTTGTGATGTGGAAGCCGAGGGCTTAGGACCACCATACTCCTTTCATGTGTGACTTAAACTGGATTTGAAGTCAAGCATTCAGAGATGTAGTGTGTGTGTGTTACCAACACACCTATTTCCATTAATATTCTGCATTTTGACAGGTTTGGTAAACTTAATTTGTTGACTCTAAAACAAGTATGTCGGTACATCACGCGCCATTACAAAATAAGAGCCGAACTGTACATGTGAAAAAAATGTAAGTCTGACATACCTATATACTCAACAACAGCCTGCTCGGTGGACTACCCTGAAGGCATGGGGCTGCAGGGCCAAGTACCACCGCGTGATTCTGGCATTGTTATCCTTCATTCGGTGAAGCCATGCTAAGGGGCATGATCTGTAATCAGGGTGAAGTGTCGCCCCAGGAGGTAGTACCGAGTGACTCGACTGCCCATTTTACGGCGTAGACACTCCTTCTCGATGGTACTGTAGTTCTTTTCACGGGAAGGAGCTTCCTGCTGATATACAGGACGGGTGCTCGCTTCCCGCACCTCCTGAGACAACACTGCCCCGAGACCTGTCTCTGACGCATCCGTCTGCAGGGTGAACCTCCCACTGAAATCAGGACTGCATAGCACTGGCTTGCTACACAGCCTTCGCTTCAAAGCGAGAAAGGCTCTGGTGACTCCGTCCACTGAACCGTATTTGGGGCAGCCTTCCTGGTGAGGTCTGTCAAGCGAGCAGCGAGCGTGGCGAAGCTCGGGATGAACTTCCTGTAATAGCCCGCTAGTCCCAAGAAAGAACGCACCTGGGTTTTGGTTGTAGGGACCGCCAGTCAGCCAAGGCTTTCACCTTAGCAATCAGCGGTCTGATCTGGCCGCTCCTACTGATACCCCAAATATCTCCGACTCGCTCTTCCTAATGGCAGCATTTCTTTGGTTAGCAGTGAGCCCAGCCTCCCCGCAAGGATTGCAATACCGCCGCTACCTTTACACAGATAGACTCCGCCAATCCTCACTGTGGATAACCACGTCATCTATGTAAGCAGCGGCGACTATTGATGGGGCCGCAAATGCGCATCCATCATCCGCTGGAAAGTGGCTGGTGCTCCGTGCAAACCCAAAGGCATGGTCCTAAATTGGTACAACCCAAGGAGTCGAAAACGCTGTTCTCTCTGACTCTGGGGTCAGGGGTATCTGCCAGTACCCTTTGTTAAATCCAGTGTCGTCATAAAATGAGCCGTGCCCAGACGCCCAGCAATTCATCTACCGGGGCATGGGACGGCGTCAAACTTCGATTTTCATTAACTCGCCTGAAGTCAATGCAAAATCGAGTTGTTAATCCGCTTATCCACTAAAACAATGGGACTATTCCGGTCACTTTGGGACTCCTCTATTACCCCCAGTCTGAGCATCTCGCCAATCTCCGTCTTCACTACCTGCCTTTGCGCTTCAGGGTATGCGGTAATGCCCCTCTGGCCGAACTAGCCTGCTCAGTCTCAATGTGATGGTGGGCTACTCGAGTCTGCCCGGGACGGGAGAAAACACATCAGGAAATTCCGCCACCAGCGCCCGCTACTGACCTTTCTGTGTTGGTGTCAGATTTTCTGCAATCTGTACCGACCCTGTTTTCGCCAACACAGAAAGATCTGGTCCCAGGTCGGTGACGTCATTCGCTTAGCCACTAAAAAGCCTCCTGCTGTAACCAAGGCTTCAGCAGGTTTTACATGGTAAATGTGCTTTTCTCTCCGCTCCGCTGGCAGATCTCATAGTCCACCGTCCCAATCCGGGGTAACCTCAAAGCGGTCCTTGCCCGCCGCCCAGTTTGGACTCAGAGCTGGGTAACAACAGAAGCACTTTATCCCCGGCTGAAAACGTGCGCAACCAGGCCCCTGTTATATTGGGTCTCCTGTCTGTGCTGAGCCTGCGTAAAATTGTCATGCGCCCATTTTCCCACAGACTCAAGACGCTTTATGCGCAGATCCAACACATACCGGACAGTATTGGTCGAATTGCTCCTGCTCCTCCCACATCTCTGACCAGATCCAGCACACCCCGGGTCTCTCACCATACAGCAACTCGAATGGCGAAACCCCGTGGAAGCCTGGGGTACCTCTCTGATAGCAAAGAGAAGGGCGGAATCAGCTGGTCCCAGTAGCGCACGCCACTGTTTACAAATCCGCAACATGTTTTTGAGGGTTTTATTAAAACGCTCCACAAGACCATCGGTCTGAGGGGGAAAAACCGAGGTCCTAATGGTCTTAATCCCAAAGTTTTACATTCCGGCGGACTAGCCGGGACATAAAGTTGGTGCCTTGGTCGGTTAGTATTTCTTTGGGGATCCCCACCGGAGAAAACCTTCAATGAGCTCGTTGGCCACAGATTTAGCAGCAGAGAGATCGGGGGATGGCCTCTGGATAACGCATAGCATAATCCAAAATGACCAATAGGGTGTGTGTATCCGCACTCCTTTCTAGCGGTCCCACTATCTACCCAATACGCTCAAACGGAGCTTCCACTAGGGGCAATGGCACCAGTGGGGCCATGGGACGGCTCTAGGGCTAGCTTTCTGACCTCCCCACAGCGTTCAAGAAAAACGTCTGACGTCACCATCCAGCCCCAGCCAATAGAACCGTGTCACGAGCCTCGCTTTAGTCTTGTCCCTTCCCAAATGACCAGACAGGGAATAGCGTGAGCCAGCTGCAACAAATCCTCCTTAAAGGGCTGAGGAATGAGCAACCGGTGACGCACTTCCCCGGGGGGTAATTTTTCAACACGGTACAAAAGGTCTCGATTAATTTCAAAGTGAGAATCCGTGGCGGGCGCTGTCTGGGCTCGACCACGACCATTAACCACCGCTGTGATCAAAGAGCCTGCCCAGCACGTCGTCACGCCCTTGCTTTCGAGTGGAAGTCGCGGGGGCGAGCTAAAAATCAGCTCCATGGCTGGCAAGGATCAGGTCGGTCCTGAGTGGAGGCAACGGAGCCAGACCCTGCGCGTGACTCGCGGCCTCCCTCCCAGTCTCTTCTGTCGCCCCACCGATGTTCTCCCGGTTTCCTCCGTACCAGCCCTCATTGTGGCGGCCCGGCGTTCCCGTTTGGTTGCGGGGTCTCATCTGTGGCAGCCAGCAATCCGGGGTCACGAAAAGGGAAAAGATCTCGCCAGTACTCTCTCTTTCGCCGTATGGAAGGTGGTGCGTCAGCAACCAACCAATTTTTTTAAACTGCTGCGGTCCCGATGTCCCAGAACTACGGTACACCGGCAACCGGAGACACAACCCAATTGGCACTTTCAGCGTCACCTGCTGTGGTACCAGATGACGCATACATTTTGGGAC
>CM072674.1:20228843-20231343 GCA_036884735.1 Huso huso | reverse complement strand
CAAAGTTCCCTCCATATCAAGCTACTACTTGCATTGCAACACTTAAATATATATATATATTGCATATATATATATATATATATATATATATATATATATATATATATATTATTATTATTATTATTATTATTTTTTTTTTTTTTTTTTTTTTTTTGGATGTTAGGAGTTAGGATGGTATTTACTCGCGCATAGTTTTCAATGTTATTTCCGAATCTCTCCTTTAACATGTCTGAAGGGGACACTGTATTACTTAAAACGTGAATTAACGTCTTAAAACGTGTTAACAGTGAGCAGTTACCTTGGGATTACACACCAGGTTCAGACGCATTGATTGGACTAATGTATCCGCAGGCGACCTAAGACTCACCGTTTCAACGGTGTCAGTAGTGCTCAACAGAAAAGAATGCATACAGAAAAATATTGTATACTGGCCATGGGCTTTGGTTTTGCCCAGAGCCGTAACTAAGCATTTAGCTACCGGGGCATGCAAATAATATATATATATATATATATATATATATATATATATATATATATATATATATATATATATATAAGTGCATGCACCTCCATGAAGCAACCGGAGGTGGATGGAAAGACTCCATATCGTAACTACCGGGGCATGCAAGACTCCATATCATAGCTACCGGGGGCATATATATATATATATATATATATATATATATATATATATATATATATATATATATATATATATATATATATATTATTATTATTATTTTTTTTTTTTTTTTTTTTTTTTTTTTTTTTTGGATGTTAGGAGTTAGGATGGTATTTACTCGCGCATAGTTTTCAATGTTATTTCCGATCTCTCCTTTAACATGTCTGAAGGGGACACTGTATTACTTAAAACGTGAATTAACGTCTTAAAACGTGTTAACAGTGAGCAGTTACCTTGGGATTACACACCAGGTTCAGACGCATTGATTGGACTAATGTATCCGCAGGCGACCTAAGACTCACCGTTTCAACGGTGTCAGTAGTGCTCAACAGAAAAGAATGCATACAGAAAAATATTGTATACTGGCCATGGGCTTTGGTTTTGCCCAGAGCCGTAACTAAGCATTTAGCTACCGGGGCATGCAAATATATATATATATATATATATATATATATATATATATATATATATATATATATATATAAATTGCATGCACCTCCGAATGAAGCAACCGGAGGTGGATGGAAAGACTCCATATCGTAGCTACCGGGGCATGCAAGACTCCATATCATAGCTACCGGGACATGCAATTATATATATATATATATATATATATATATATATATATATATATATATATATATATATATATATTATTTTATTATTTTTTTTTTTTTTTTTTTTTTTTTTTTTTTTTTGTTAGGAGTTAGGATGGTATTTACTCGCGCATAGTTTTCAATGTTATTTCCGAATCTCTCCTTTAACATGTCTGAAGGGGACACTGTATTACTTAAAACGTGAATTAACGTCTTAAAACGTGTTAACAGTGAGCAGTTACCTTGGGATTACACACCAGGTTCAGACGCATTGATTGGACTAATGTATCCGCAGGCGACCTAAGACTCACCGTTTCAACGGTGTCAGTAGTGCTCAACAGAAAAGAATGCATACAGAAAAATATTGTATACTGGCCATGGGCTTTGGTTTTGCCCAGAGCCGTAACTAAGCATTTAGCTACCGGGGCATGCAAATATATATATATATATATATATATATATATATATATATATATATATATATATATATATATATATGCACCTCCCTCGAATGAAGCAACCGGAGGTGGATGGAAAGACTCCATATCGTAGCTACCGGGCATGCAAGACTCCATATCATAGCTACCGGGCATGCAATTATATATATATATATATATATATATATATATATATATATATATATATATATATATATATATTATTATTTTTTTTTTTTTTTTTTTTTTTTTTTTTGATGTTAGGAGTTAGGATGGTATTTACTCGCGCATAGTTTTCAATGTTATTTCCGAATCTCTCCTTTAACATGTCTGAAGGGGACACTGTATTACTTAAAACGTGAATTAACGTCTTAAAACGTGTTAACAGTGAGCAGTTACCTTGGGATTACACACCAGGTTCAGACGCATTGATTGGACTAATGTATCCGCAGGCGACCTAAGACTCACCGTTTCAACGGTGTCAGTAGTGCTCAACAGAAAAGAATGCATACAGAAAAATATTGTATACTGGCCATGGGCTTTGGTTTTGCCCAGAGCCGTAACTAAGCATTTAGCTACCGGGCATGCAAATATATATATATATATATATATATATATATATATATATATATATATATATATATGCATACCTCGGAATGAAGCAACCCGGAGGTGGATGGAAAGACTCCATATCGTAGCTACCGGGCATGCAAGACTCCATATCATAGCTACGGGGCATATAATTATATATATATATATATATATATATATATATATATATATAT